>JASVEL010001118.1:0-38093 GCA_032618575.1 Nicotiana noctiflora
TCATCCAACGGCCTATCAAATCTTTACCCGAGCCCCCCGGGCTCCAAACCAAACATGTACACAACCTCAAAAACACATTATGGACTTGTTCGTGCGATCATATCGCTAATATCACTTCGTTTTAATCAAATCAAGCCTCAAACCCATGATTTTCATACTTTTGATTTTCAAAACTTCTTAACTTGGAACTCAAGGTCCAAAACATCTCAAACGACATCCAAATGTCACCAAACTTTACAGAAATCACATATATAATATTTAAGACTTGTACCGGGCATCGGAACCAAAATACGAGCCCGATACCAAGGTCAATTAATTTATTTCCTTTAATAATTACATCAAAAACAATTTCACATAAAAATTCATAACTTGGGCTCTAGGCCTCAGAATTCGACTCCGGACACATGTCCAAGTCCCATATTTTCCTACGGACCTCTCGGGACCATCCAATCTCGGGTCCGGATCCGTTTACCAAAAATGTTGACCGAAGTCAACCATATCAATATTAATATTATTTTTATCCAAATTTCTCATAGAATTCATATTTTTCTATCACAAAATCTTTCCGGCTACATGCTCGGATCGTGCACGTAAATCGAGGCAACATAGAATGAGGTTTTCAAGGCCTCAGAAGCTCGAAATGATTAATTAAATAAGTGATGACCCTTTGGGTCGTCACATAATTGTATTAGTATTTCTGTATTTTGATTTGTATCATCCAGAATTTTTAGTATATCAACATGCGTTAGTTTATTTTTTGCATTTAGTATATTATGATACCATATGTTGATTCAGCCAGCCAATTGGTTTGTTCTGTCACATGTAGTCAGGCACCGAGTGTCATGTTACGTCCAGGCCCAGGTTCGGGGCCTGATGCAAAATATCATTTAAAATATCAAAGCAGAGTAAATATGGATGAGTTATGAAAATAGTAGAATATAGCATGATTGAGTATAAATATGAAGTCAAAACAGTGAGAAATAGTAGTAAATATCCCCTAAGGGTCCAAAACAGATCAACGAGGCCCAAATATGGCATTCAACACAAAAAATGATAATACTTTCCAAAACAAAATGATATCAAACAGTTTTTAATCAAATACATGATAAAACAGTCATTCAGGATGGACTAAGTCACAATCCCCAATGGTACAAGACCCCACGCTCGTCATCTAGCGTGTACGTCACCTCAAAGTAGCACAATGACTAAAATCCGGGGTTTCATACCCTTAGGATAATATTTACCATCATTACTTACTTCAATACGAGCAAAATCATACTCTAAAATGCCTTTGCCCTTTGAATCGGCCTCCAATTGACCCGAATCTAACCATAGTTAATTCAATTCAGTCAATACTAATTATAGGAATTAATTCCAAATAAAAATACTAATTTTCCAACAAAATCCGAAATTAACCCAAAATTTGCCAGTGGGGCCCACGTCTCGGAATACGTCAAAACTCACAAAATACGATAACTCATATAATTATGAGTCCAACCATACTAATTTTACTCAAATCCGACTCTGAATCGATATTCAAATCTTAAAAATTTATTTTTTGAAGATTTTACAAAATTCTCAATTTCTTACACCTAAATCCGAAATAATTGATGAATATGGACATGAATTTATGAAATATAATCACTTTCGGATATAAAACACTTACCCAAGTTGAAGTCATGAATATCTCCTTTGGAATCGCCTAAATTCGAGTCTCAAAACTCAAGAATGAGTAAAAATGGCTAACTCGTGTGTTTAAGAATCTGTCCAGGTAAGTTGCATTTGTCAATTGAGACTTATAAATTGCATTTGGTACATGCGATTTCGCCTCTGTCCTAGAGAAAAAAATAGTATTACCAGCCTTCATTAAATCGATCATAACTTTCTGTACAAATATCCAAATGATTAACGGTTTAACTTTATGGAAACTAGACACCAAGAGCTACAACTTTGATGTGTTTCTCATCACCCAATTCCTTATATATAGCAAGATATAAGCTCCCAAATTAGCCTACTCATATCAGAAATTTTTGGAAAATTTTCAAAACAGCTTGACCAGCCTTCAATCAGTCGATCATAACATTCTATAAAAATATCTAAATGATGCATAGTTTACTTTTCTGAAAACTATAATGCAAGGTCTATAACTTTCATGTTTTACAAATTTTTCGAATCCTTATATATTTCAAGATATAAGCTAACAATGTATGCTCCTCGCTTCAGAATTTTCGAACTTTGCTATAAAAAACCAGCAAGTTATATTAGGCCTATAAATGGTCCGAAACTCACCCGAGCCCCTCTGGACTCTAACCAAATATGCCAACGTGTCCCAGAATACAATACAAATTTAGTCGAGGCTTTAAACCATGCGAAACTACACTAAAATCACGAATCACATATTGAATTGAATTATGAGTTTTCAAATCTTTCAACTTCTACTTTTTGCGCCGAAACATATCAAATCAACCCGGAATGACTTCAACTTTTGCAAACAGGTCATAAATGACATAATGGATTTGTTCCAATTTTCATAATCAAATTCCAACACCGATATCAAAAATTCAACTCTCGGTCAAACTTTCAAAAAATCTTCTATTTTCCAACTTTCACCAA
The DNA here is from genome assembly GCA_032618575.1 of Nicotiana noctiflora. Classification (NCBI taxonomy): domain Eukaryota; kingdom Viridiplantae; phylum Streptophyta; class Magnoliopsida; order Solanales; family Solanaceae; genus Nicotiana; species Nicotiana noctiflora. The sequence continues at coordinate 2,614 of JASVEL010001118.1, forward strand.
AATGCGTCAAATTGTCCTACAGACTTCCAAATTCAAATCCTAACATGCTCCCAACTCCAAAACACCATATGAAACTATTGAAATTATCAAAATTTCATTATGGGGTCATTTGCTCAAAAGTCAAATCTCCGGTCAAACTTAAGAAATCTTTAGCCTTAGATTTCTAGAATCCGTTAAATGGCGATAATTTGAGCTAGGGACCTTCGAATTTAATTTCGGGCATAAGATCAAGTCCCAAATCATGATACGATACTACTGCAATGGTCAAAACTTGGATCCAGGTTCTTTTTCTCAAAATTTGACCAAAGTCAACTCAGTTGAGTTTAAAAGCTCTAATTCACAATTTAATCCATTTTCACATAAAACCTTCCGAAAAATTATATGAATTGCGCACGCAAGTAGAGGAATTATTGATACCACTTTTAAAGGTCTTAAAATATTGAGATAATTATTTAATTTAAAGATGACATTTTGGGTCATCATATAATTGAATCAAATGATGAATAATTTAAATACTCAATTATAAATCGATTATTTGTAACATGTATTAATTCTTGTACTTAGCTAAAGAAAACAACCAATCAAACTAGAATTTAAAGTCAAAGAATTAAATCATTATAATAGCAAAGAACTAGACATTAAACACAACTAACAAATGTACCATAACATTTTAGAAAATTTATATAAAAATATACTTATATGTAGGTGTAGAATAAATTTAAATAGCAAATTCTATGGTCGATTCAGTTAGTTTTTTTCTAGGTTATTTTTTAATTAAAATTAAAACCAAACCAAATTTGATCGGTTTTTAAAATTTAAAACCAAAATCAAACAAAACCTAAAAAGTATCATATTTTTTTATCAGTTTGGGCAGAGTATATATCTAAATGCCAATATTTTGGACTCAAACCAAACCTTGCCGTGATATTTCTTTTAGAAACTGGCCTTCAGGTGCCTCATATAGTAACGACGGTATGCATAGGGTTCCTGCCATTTAGGCAAATTCCATACAGAACTTAAGATACCACTATGCCGATCAGATATTAGACAAATACATGAACGTTGTTTGACAACATGTTGCTTCAAGTGGTTCAAAAAATATCCACGTCTCTTCGCTTTCATCGGCACAAATAACAAAAGCTAGTGAAAATATTTATCCGTTAACATCTACTGCAACTGCGATCAAAAGCTTAATATCATACTTTCAATAGACATGAGTACTATCTATGAAAATTACCGAACCTCAATGCACAAAACTATCAATTACTGGTTTAAATGACCAGAACACATAGTTAAAAATATATTCCGATCTTCTCGGACTCCGCTCATGCCTCCATTCAACAACAGTCCCGGGGTTAAAGTATTTTAGTGCGGCCATATACCTGGTTAGAGATGAAAATGACTCATCCTAGTCATCATAAATAATTTTAAAAGTACGTTTGCACCCGAGATATGCCTTTCTTTTGATTTTAGTACACACATGCTCCTGGTGAACGACTGTAATACACTCTTTGATCTTGAACCTAATAGACACTTCCAAGTATGGAATCAAGACATGAGAAATCAAGTCTACATCCAAGTTAAAGTGATTCTCATTGAATGTGTCCATTTTACATATGTGGGTTTACCCACTTTCTACAACCCTGATTTTTTCTTGCTCGCACGCAACATCCAGTTACAACCCATAAAGTCTCTACGGCATACTTCCTTGTATATCTCCGGAGTTGACTCCCTTACTTTCATCTCACGTCACTCTCTTATGCTGTATATTTTCACAGCCTTGATTATGCGAGCTTTATCGGAAAAATATATTACTTTTGCCTGCACCATTGGTCTAGACCCATCCCACATTGGTGACCGAAATTCGTCAACATCTTCCCTCGTCAGCTCAGGTTCGACATTCACTTTCTCATCATCATCGCCCTCATCAAAGAAGTGTACGTCATCTCCAGACTCATCGATACTATTATCATAATCACTATCATCTTCCTGAATCTGTACATCTGCCAAATCATGAGTCAATACATCATCTACGAAAAATCGTGTGAGGTCAGAAACATCAAGTTGCTTATTTTTACTGCAGAAAAATAACAAAATGATAAGCTACTCAAATTGATAATACTTTACATATAGCTATATAACCTCACTTACAAGTCTTATTATGTTGACGTTTCATGATGGATATTTTCTTATTGATGATGACTCCCGCATGGACCACTGTGGTCCAACATGGCAGAACTACGCGTATTCCAACTAGGAGCGAGGTCATAACTTGTAAAATTCATATACGGACGGTACCCTTGTAAAAAATATGAGTGTTAATACAAAACCAATTCAGCATAAAATAAACATCGTTAAAGCTTAGAAAAATTGAAGTTTATCAGTTGTCTTGTGGATTATGTAAAGTCGAAAAATTATTTCCTCGCCGCTTATTTGCCGGTGGTGATAAGTTTAAATCAAGGTAAACTCTTTTATGAGGAATCTATCCGGCAAAGGCTGCTCTAGAATAACCACCAAATGACTGGGGGATATCCCTACTATGCACAACCTCATTATGGGGAACGTCTTCAACCTTGACGTACATTCCCAACAATTTATCATAATAAATTGTCTGTACTTATCCAGAATTCGTGAAAAATCTCTAAAAGTTTTATCATCTTCAATGTTAAACTCAGAATAAAAAGCAAACCTATGCGGAGTCACATAATACAGATATCTACCGGTTACTTTAAGGTCTAAACGTTTCACACTCATTCTTTTATATATCAACGATACCAATTTATCATACTCCATTGTAAGCGGTAATTTAACATCACACTGTGGAGATAAAGTATACCTCACAGAGTTATTCCCCGCTACAACCTCTCCCCCCTCCCCCAAGTATAATGAAACCCTTTTTTTTTGGCTCTTCATACATCATAAAAAAATGCTTGATTGCAAGAAGAGAAGTATGAACGGAAGTTAAAATATTTTTTGAATGGATTTTCATAAAATCCTAACGTCTTTAAATAAGGCAAGTCCTTCCTCAGAGGCATAATTTTTTATGTAAAACATCGTGTAATGCCGCGCTTTATATATTTGAATTATTATTATTATGTTAGCTAACCGCATGACATTTATTGGTGAGCCCAAAAAGAGTAAAACGTAATATTATACCGCATTATATGTAAAATGTGGTATTATACCGCGCTTTACCCGTTAAAGTATGCGTTTTATATAGAAAAATTATTTTTTTTAAACTTTAGAAACATGTTTTTAGTCCAAAAAAATTAGCATTTGGGTTTCGGAGCCAAATGGGTAATAAATTATGCAAAACAATCAAAGTATAGTTGGGACTTGGGAGTAATAAATATATATAGGTTCTGGTTGGAACAAACACAGTCACAGTACGTTTTAAGCCTTTCTCCCTGCATCCACATTGTTGTCATCGAAAACTCATCACTCCATCTTCCCTTCTCCGCCACACCCCACCATAACCATAACAATGCAAGCTCTTCAATCTTCATCCCTCCGCCCATCTCCACCCACCCACCCATTCCTCAAACCCACCACCCACCAGTTCACCAATGTAAAGCCATTGAAACCCAAAAAAATCACTCCATTTATCTCAGCTTCATCAGCTCCCATGCGCGAGAAAGACCCGAAGAAGCGCGTGGTCATAACTGGAATGGGCCTTGTTTCTGTTTTTGGCAATGACGTTGATGCTTACTATGATAAATTATTAGCTGGTGAAAGTGGGATTAGTCTAATTGATCGATTTGATGCCTCGAAATTCCCAACCAGATTTGGGGGACAAATTAGAGGGTTTAAAGCTGAAGGTTATATTGATGGTAAAAATGATAGAAGGCTTGATGATTGTCTTAGGTATTGCATTGTTGCTGGGAAAAAAGCTCTTGAAAATGCGGATCTTGGTACTGACAGAGATAAAAAGGTTTCGCTTTTTCACATTTTTGTTTATTTCAAATAAAATTGTTTTTCCTTTTTTGTTTTGTGCATGCAGTTTTATAACTTCTTGATTCTTTGTTAAACTTAAATTGACATAAAATGGGGCTTGCTGTGGTATGTTTTAAATTTGATTGTTGATATATTTAGATTTATTGGTTTATTTTTCTGTTTCTGTTTTTGGAATAAAGTTGCTTTTGTTTTTTGAGGTCCTCGTTATCCCCTTTCTCTACCTGGGGACAACTACTGGAGCTTTTTAATTTTTCAGCTTGAGCTCTGGTAGTAGTAGCTATTTTAGTTATATTCTTATTAACAATTCACTGATAGCTTAAAAAATCTCTGATAGTTCTTTTATGATGGTAAAGCCGATAAAAAATCTATCTATATTCCATAAATGGATTCAGTTATATTTAACTTATTACATATTCTGTCTTTTCTTCACTTTTGTTTTTAAGATGCTATGTCTATTTGAACAATAAGCTAGTATACATTCAGGGAAAAGAGAAAAACCTATTTGTAGAATTGAATTATTTGAATGATCAGTTCCATCATCCACATATGTTTAGATATAGTGACGGCTATTATAGAATGACCTATTAGTGTTTCACGTGTTTGTATCATTTGAAGTATTAAATTAGTGAGAAACTTTATTTGATAATGTGAACTTTGTCAGAACTTTGGGACTTCCCATTGGTCTCTGTGTCATGAGCTATATGCTTACATTAAGATGAAAGTCTTGAATTTATCCGTGGAAGACCCAAATGATGTTATGAACTCTTCAGCAGTTATATTTGGTTTGTCTAATATCCAAAATCAATTACCTCATTCTGAATTTACAGAGGTTTGCCAAACAAGCATCGTATATCGCACATTATTATCAAAATTAACTGAGAGTAAAGATTTCCCTGTGATCTCTTGGCACGATGGTCTTCAAAACTTATAGTTGCTGCTTGGACAATCTCCCACTTCATGAAAATTGGGTCCTTCAATTTTTCCTTGGATATGGTATATATACGTAGGCCTAAGACTATTAGATATCCCGTGGAATTCGTAGGTACCCCATGGAATTAGTCGATGCGCGTAAGCTAGCCTGGACACCACAATTATCAAAGAAAAAATTGTTATAGCATATATGGTTAATGTTTCTCTCCGTTGTTTCGTTTATCACCCATTTGTAACTCTAGGTACTACATATACCTCCATTATGCGGCTACCTTAAAGCTTGCTCTTGATCAGCAAACTAGGGCATTGGGATTGGAGCTGAGGCTCCACTAGAACTTCCTTATGTTCCTTATTCTCCCGTACTAACAGACCATATACTTGCTAGTTAATTGGTGCTTTTCTTGTCCATGAATCTTCCCAGAATTTTAGAACTTCGCTGTTGTTTTGTCCTCCAGTTTAGATGTTTTTTAAATATTTGAAATTATTGGTATATGGAACAAACTCCAGTTGCAGTGATTTCAGAACTTCACTCCATGAACTTAAATGCAACAACACCCTCTGTTCTCTTATCTTTTGAATATGTGCTTTGACATCTTTTTTTTCCTTTCTTTTTTCTCCCTAGGCTTTATGTGAGTGGTTTAAAATAGTCAAAAACTAATCGTCTTAGTGATGCAAATTTGTCCGTCATTGATTCCTTTAGTTACTGCATTTGAAAATCATGAGTCTTACTAGTCTGCAGACCTTTTTTGTCTGGATTTGTTTCTTTTTTTGCTGTAGGGGGCAGGATTTTAAGATCTTTAGTTCTATTCTGACTGCAGATCAATAAGGAGCGAGCTGGTGTTTTAGTAGGAACAGGAATGGGTGGTCTTACAGTCTTTTCAGATGGCGTCCAAGCCTTAATCGAAAAGGGTCACAGGAAAATTTCTCCATTTTTTATACCATATGCCATAACAAACATGGGTTCGGCCTTGCTTGCCATTGATGTTGGTTTCATGGGACCAAACTATTCAATTTCGACTGCTTGTGCTACCTCCAACTATTGTTTCTATGCTGCTGCCAACCACATTCGTCGCGGTGAAGCTGATTTGATGATAGCTGGTGGAACAGAAGCTGCCATGATTCCCATTGGATTAGGAGGTTTTGTTGCATGCAGAGCTTTGTCTCAAAGAAATGATGATCCCCAAACTGCTTCTAGACCGTGGGACAAAGATAGAGACGGTTTTGTTATGGGAGAGGGGGCTGGAGTTTTGGTAAGTTTGCTCAAGTGTTGATTAAAAGTTTGATAACAAGAAACACCATTTAAGCTTTTTATCCACTTTGAACCAATGTTATGTGTTGTCTATACTACTCTTTTTAATAATTAATGTTTCTATCCTTCCTGAAGTACGGGTTCAAGCCGTGGAAACAACCTCTTGCAGAAATGCAGGGTAAGGTTGCGTACAATAGACCCTTATGGTCCGGTCCTTCCTAGGACCCTGCGCAAAGCGGGAGCTTAGTGCATCAGGCTGCCCTTTTTATCCTTCATGAAGTAATTAAATATGTTAAGAATTTGAACATCATGCCTAACTCAACCTCAATGATTAGCTCATGAGGTGAGGATTGCCTTAGTACAACGAGACAAAAACCTATTTCCTCCACCAATGTGGACCACTTGACATAAAATACCAACCAAAAAATCGTGATTGCTCTTTCATTGCATGGCGGAGAACAGTTTTAGACAAAGTACTGCCATACTATATCACTCTCATACAACATGATCGATCACCTTGGAAAGACATAATGACAATTGGATGGAATTTTTGACAGGTGATGGAAAGTTTGGAGCATGCAATGAAACGAGGAGCACCCATAATTGCAGAATATTTGGGTGGTGCAGTAAACTGTGATGCTTATCACATGACTGACCCCAGAGCTGATGGACTTGGTGTTTCTTCATGTATTCTTAGTAGCCTTGAAGATGCTGGAGTGTCACCAGAAGAGGTGTTTTTTCTTTTGTTCTTTCACTCATTTGATGTTCTACTTTTGCTGTGTCCACTCAATAATCAAAGAAAATTGTAACAGAGCTGCAGGAAAGAACAAATTGTTGTAGATATATCCAATATAAATTAGGTCATACCTGTTACCCTTCTATCACCAAATTCAACATCCTTACTTTCATCCTTTCCCTTTCACGAGTTTTTTCGTCATTGGATAAACTTTACTGGGGACAGAAGAAATAGTGCTGACATCAGATATGTTTTAACATGAGACTTGGACCTTGCTTGAGGCTTCTACTTTGTATTGTTTTTCTCTCAGAAACATATGACTCCGTTCTGCAATCTTATTTTTTGAATAGTTTAAAACTTGTCGATTCTGATCCTGTTCTATATTTCATTAGAGATATTTAATCTCTTGTTTCTTAGATGAGTAAATAAGGTTAAAATAGGGAAACCTTTGTATATAAATGGTAGATAAAGAGAGCATCCTAACAAGAAAGATAGATTCCAAATACCATCCTACAATCTCTTGGAATCAATTTGGACTCACTTGAGAATAGAACAAATAGTCTTGGTCGTCATCAAAGAAGTTGACGTCCGGGGCTTCCTCTTTCCCTTTAAAATAAAGCCGGTGGAAGCAAGGAATCCATATACAACACTAACAAGTTAAGGTTAAGTTATTGCACTTATGTTAAGTAAGTACAAGTCCGGTGATTACCAGGGGTATTTTAGGTTTGTTAGAGCTTGTTTTGTCAACATAGGAATAAGTATGAGGTATAAATATACTTCTGGCGATCCGTTAATACTTCTTACAACACAAAATATTAGTATTGGAATGAAATGAGACCCAATAGAGCGTGCCGGATATAGAAGATTTATATGCCTAACCTCAAATGTATGGGATTTAGGTATAGTTGATTGATCCCCGACTTTTCATCAAAATCAACTATTCCTCCTTTGATAACTAAGTCTTACATCATTATCCATCCGATTGATCTCTGCTTGAATTTGATGTAAAATCAAAGATTAGGGGGAAACGGGAGAATAATAGGGAGAAATAGGAGAAATTAAAGAAAGAACTAAGAGAGAAAGTAGATAGATCAATTCATAAGGTATTATTCATGAAGTGTTACTCAAGTTCTCTATAAGTATGCAGTGGTCATATTTATAGAGAAAAGGAATTATTCGTAGTCAGAACTCTTGAAATAAAAAAAGCCTCTATCTGTATTCTGTAATTAGAAGACAAAGCTATTTGACTGCTACATAAAACTCTATCTCTAACTAAAAGATAAGACAATCTCTAACTAATAGATTTATCTCATCTCTAATATTATCTTTGTTCTATTTCAAACTAAAAGAAAGGAGGATAAATAAATATGAAACATAATAGTACCACAATCTTTTATTTAGCTACATCAAAATATCTGAATCCCCTGTGCAAACGGCGGTATCTTTGTGAGTCGCACCAAGGAAGCCCCTATTAAGCCAATAATAGGCTGTTTGACAACCACAATCTGGGCTGAAAGTGTCCAGTTATCATCCTATCTCACTACCATCGACTTCTTTCTCCTGATTGATCTTGAGCCGTGAACCTTTTTTAAACAATAGTGAACATCCATAAGATAATGACAGTTACTCAGAATCAGCATCACAGAGAGTCAGGGTGTCATCGGCAAACCATAACTGAGCAGGAAAATGCAATTCCAAGCCTCCTTTTGTTCTAAATTCCCTGATATAATCTCCCCTTCTTTGTGTTGTCCAATGTTTGCTCAAAGCTTCCATGATGAGGATGAAGAGCATCTGATCTACCATCAGCAACAGCAAAATGGATGTCCTGGCTAGCTTTCGCAGAAACTGTTAAGAATTGTCATTGATATGAAAAATGAAAAGTATGTCGCTTGATCCTCCTCTACTTTCTTCCCAATCTCATCTTTTGTTGTAGTCAAGGAAGTCCATATTGAGCTTTAATGGAACCCCAGACTATACCCTCCTTTACCGTTCTTAGTTATTGCTGAAACAGTCAAGATTGTAATTCCTGTAGTCCTTTTTAAGATGCTTATTTTTTGGTCCCGCTTGCACCTAGTATTTGTGATGTTCATGGACAATAATGAATAGTGAATTTACTTGGTCAGTTGCAATGGTATTGGTTTTTTACTTGTACATTTAGAGATATCGGAAACAGCCTCTCTACTTAAGGTGGGGATAAGGTGTGTGTATCCATCACCCTCCCCAAACCTCACTTGTGGGATTACACTAGGTTCATTGTTGTTGTAGAAGTACTTTTAAGGAGACGGAGATGCAAAAATATTACAAAGTTTGAAGTGCAGTTGTTCAGTTGGTCATTTAGATCTTTGTTCAGGATGTCTTCTAAGTTGTCACTTAGAGCCTTGTTTAGATCGTAATTCAAACATTAGATGTTAGTCATTATTTGTGAGGAATAGATAATATAATGGTTAAACTGTTCCTAAAAGTTCGGTAGTTGAGTTGCTTACTTACCTATTCAAAAAAACAAAAGCTCTTTGTGTTTGATTATCATCTGGACTCTCCGTTTCGTTTATTTTCAGGTTAATTACATAAATGCTCATGCAACTTCCACCATAGTTGGTGATCTAGCTGAGGTAAATGCTGTTAAGAAGGTATTCAAGAACCCTTCAGAGATCAAAATGAATGCAACCAAGGTAACTTTCTCTAAATCGTAATGCCTGTATTAGTGATTTCTTTCAGTGTTGACTTTATTGAAATGTTGGAAATAATTTGATCCTTCAAAATTTTGTCATTTTCCGTTCTTCCAGTCCATGATAGGCCATTGCCTAGGTGCTGCTGGTGGCCTGGAAGCTATTGCAACAGTTAAAGCCATTACAACTGGCTGGCTACATCCTTCCATAAACCAATTTGTATGTCATTTTCTCTTTGGGAACTTTCATTCATATATCGGCTCATAGGCTCATTCTTAATTTGCAAATCTCCTGTTTTTGTGAACTATGCAGAATCCCGAGCCTTCAGTTGAGTTTGATACCGTCGCAAACAAGAAACAGCAGCACGAGGTCAATGTTGGTAAGATAATCTTTTTTTAGATAGATTGGATAAAAACTCTGAGAAATAGTTGAACTTCTCGCAGCTTCTAAAACTTATGCTCAAAAGTTTTGCTAACATTTGTTTTCCATCTGCAGCAATATCAAATTCGTTTGGTTTTGGCGGTCACAACTCCGTTGTCGTTTTTTCTGCATTCAAGCCCTGATTTCAGCTTTAGTATAGCAAGAGCATCCTTCTGCTTCTGAGGCTTAATTTAGTGTGACATTGAGGCTGCTTCATCTCATCACAGCAATTGCTAAGCAACTGCAATTTAAGTTTTAATTTTTTGGTTTTTTGTTCTTAGCGATGAGTATTTCAACTTTTGCTTGTCTTTTTTTTTTTTTTTTACCTCTTTAGCTTATTGGATGTTTTCAAGGCACGGTTTCGAATTATGTAAGAGCTATAAAAGACACAATAGTCTTTTGAGATTGTCAAACATTGATTTTCCAGTCCATAGCATTTTTTTGGTTTCTTGCTACTGCCTTCATTCATCAGACACCAGAAGAAGACATTCCAACATTTCAAGTTTCAACACCCCACAACATTTCAATAATTGACCCATAATTTGTAGTGGTCAATCGGAAACAGCATCTCTACCTTGTTGTGGATTACACTGGGCTTGTTGTACCCATAATTTGTAGTCTCACAAAGGTTAATATGATCATAATAAATACGTTCAAAGTTTAAAAAGGGAGAGGTTATTGTGATGTATCACTTAAGAGTTTTGGTGCTCAGGTATCAAAGATAGAAGTCTAACTAAGAAATCAAATATGGCTCTACTAGAACTATGAGTTAGTCTATGTATTCATAGTTTGTTCCACATGTATGGTGGTTGGAGGGATACATTCAAACCCAAACGAAGTACAAACTCTGGTATTTAAGTAGAAGAGAGGGTAGAGGGGCGAGCCTATACTTTCTGATCATTATCGTCAACTTTATGTGTTCAATCTTTAAAGTTTTTAGCATCAAGTCTATTTGAAATGTTATGCGGTCATATGTATTATTTGTTGTAATTTTAGTGAATTTTACACATTAGTTTATACTCTCCGTCGAAAGTTATAGGTTCGATTGTACCTGTAGCTTGAATGCTACGTTCGCCCCTGATTGTCATTGCAATGTTTGATTAGATTCATTACCTTCATTTCTTCATATATATTGTAATTTCCTTCATTTAAATGCACTGACTTCATGTTTTTTGTGATTGTACAGTTGTTAACAGAATGATCCATATATTGTCATATTGTAGTCTGTAGAGAAGCCTAAAACTGGGAAACATAAAGTAGCTTGTTTATAAGTATAGCCCTCCAATTTGTTTTATTCATTATTACCCAAAAAAATCTGAAAAACGTTGGAGGTGAGAAAGTAGTTGGCAGACCCTGGCAAGTATCCCACATCGCTGATTTAGAGTTGAACTATGGGTTTATATAGAAAAGATAAGATAATTTATGTTGTGTTCGTAGAAAGGAGAGACGGTTGGCATCTCCCCTGACAGGGACGGGAACAGTCTTCGGACTTTACCTGTTATCAGACACATCCGGTTAAGGCTTCCCACTTCGGTGGATCTTACCCAATTTTTTTTCTCTTCCTTATTTCCTTTTCAACATTTTCAAAAGTTTAATGAACTTTTTACTTCATTTAGATCCAGATTAACCATGTCCGAACTCATTTAGCTTTCTCTTTGGTGTTACTTTTTACGGAAAAAGGGCCCGATATACTAGTAAACTACACAAACATGACTGAGTCCACATTTAAACGACGGACAAATGTGTACAATTTCGTATAGTTTATAGACATATTTGAGCCTTTTCCGTATACAATTTCGTATTGTTTACAGACATATTTGAGCCTTTTCCGTACTTTTTATTTCAATTTTCTACTTTTTACTATTTTTGTTCCCCCTTCAATCTTTCTTATTACCTTCTTGACATTTGCAAAAGTTCAATATCTATGTCGACAAATTTATAGTATGTTTGGCCAAGCTTATTTTTGGCCAAAAGTAAGGGTGTTCATGGTTCGGTTTGGTCGGTTTTTGATTAAAACCAAAACTTTAACCAATTTAATCGGTTTTTAAAATTTTAAAACCAAAACCAAACCAAATTAAATACAAACCATTGGTTTGATTGTTGTTGGTTTGGTTCGGTTTGGTTTGGTTTTTCGGTTCTTAGTAAGCTAATGATAAGTCGATAATATTAAAACAACGCTAGACAAATTTATGCTTTTTATATTATTTCTTTTAGGACTGAAAGTTTATTTATATGTTTGTACGAAAAAAATGAACAAAAAACAAACTAAAAGTTTGCTTTCTCAAGCTTTAGCCATTGTTGTCTTGCAATTTGAATGTGCTTTCTTTACTCTTGTGGTAGTTTTTTTTTAACTCTTCTTTTAGGAAAACGTATGTGCGGAGGGTAGAGAATTAGAGTCTATTAATGAAAAGAAAATTGGTCGAATCCTATTGTTTTGGGCTTATACAATTTTTTAAGATATAACAGGATAAACCAAAATTTAAAATAACAATTAAAATTATTAACAAAAAGATATTATATTGTATATAAATAATTATTAAATTTTGTATATAATTAATCGGCTTGGTTCGGTTTATTTTTCGGTTTTTAAAAATAGAACCAAAACCAAACCAAATATTATCGGCTTGTAAAATTTAAAACCAAAACCAATCCAAATAAAAAAAATCGATTTACTTAATCGGTTTGGTTCGATTTTCGGTTTGGATCGGTTTTTCATCAAACCGTGAACGCCCCTAGCCAAAAGTGTTTTTTTTTTGCCAAAAGTACTTTTGGCCAAAAATTGAAGTGTTTGGCCAAGCTTTTGGAATGAAAAAAAATAAAGTGCTTTTAAGGAAAAGCAGAAGCTGTTTTTTAAAGCTTGGCCAAATACTAATTGTTACTCAAAAGTGTTTTTCAAACTAATTAGCCAAACACAAATTGCTTCTCACCAAAAGTACTTTTGAGAAAAGCACTTTTTAAAGAAAAACATACTTTTGAGAAAAACACTTTGAAAAAAAGCACTTCTTAAAATAAGCTGATTTTTACAGCTTGGCCAAACGGGCTATTTTGTTACATAGTTTGATCAAATCCATGTTGATGAATAAATGTGATTAGCATGATCATCAAATTTCAGAGAAAGTTAAAATGTGAAGAAAGATTACCAAAAAGGCCTTATTTTATTAACATACTCTTCATTGAGTTTAATGGAACCAAATATTCAAGGTGAATAATATTAAACTTGCCATAATACTCTTCACTGAGCTACGGTATCACCAATGCAACCAAAAAAACATATTTATGAAAATATGTAAAATAAATTTCAACAGACAAAAATAGTTGTGAATATTTTTGGGAAGCCGGGTGATAGTACCAAGATAGCTAAAGTGTTCTGCAGCAACATAAAACTAAGAATTGTGCAACATAAAAGACATTGGGATGTATATCTAGGATTCCAACTGTCCAAGCAAACAAAATACCAAACTCGAAACAGAATATAGAAGTCTGATATCTAATAGTCATTTGATCACAATAAAAGTGTTTTCTCCTCCCTTTCCAAGTGAATGTGGAATCCACTAGTCCAGAGCACAAAAATTGCAGTAATTTGAAATTGCCACTCAATCCAAGTAATGAACAAAGATGTTTTACATGAACAAGTTAGGCCTGGTAGCCTTATAGGTCGTCTTGAGTTTCCTTGAAGGTGGTCTGACTTTCTTGAACACCAATGGGAACTTGATTTTGGAATCATGGAACTGCTTCGTGCTCTCCCGCTTGCAAAGCTTAGCTGGAATAGTGGCAGTCTTGATGATCTGGATGCAGTGATGGCGGACCCTGTGGCGAGAAGCCATCTCAGTGTACATCTGTTCCACACCACCATTCAATGTGGTGTCACGGTACTCCTTGTACATGTTGTGATATCCAGTTCTGCTTTGGTAACGCAGCCAGATACCGTAGTTCTTGATTTTTGTTGGGTTCTTCTCAAAAATCTACATGAAGGAACACAATATCTCAATAACAAAGTTCAACACCTACATCAAAAACCACAACTACACGGCAAATAGACATGGAAAAACTTCAGATGACAAAATATAACAGACTATTTTTAGCAACCATTTAAGCGTAAAAAGATTATTGATATGTCCAATCTGGGAACTACAAACAGACAAAAAGGACTAGATCTTGAGGCAGTACAGTGATAACTAAAACATCTTTTTGCTAAAACACCGTGAGATGCAACTTATCCACACACAAAAAAAAAAAGATGAGAAGTAAAACCATTTTGAAATCACTCCAAGTAACAAGCAATGGGGGAAAAGAATTTGTATCTCAAGGAACAGGTACTCGTAATAAACATATGCTGTCCGTGAGATGCAACTCATCCACAAACAAAAAAAAAAGATGAGAAGTAAACCATTTTGAAATCACTCCAAGTAACAAGCAATGGGGGAAAAGAATTTGTATCTCAAGGAACAGGTACTCGTAATAAACATATGCTGTCCATGAGATGCAACTCATCCACACACACAAAAAAAAAAGATGAGAAGTAAACCATTTTGAAATCACTCCAAGTAACAAGCAATGGGGGAAAAGAATTTGTATCTCAAGGAACAGGTACTCGCAATAAACATATGCTGTGGCTCTCTAAAAAGTGCCATCATATTCATTTTCTTTGCATTTTGCAATCTTCAACATATCATGTATGTACCTCTGTTTGATTTATTCCTTGTACTCTTACTTTTTATAATTTGCCTCCTGACCTATTATTTATTTGAAAAAGGTAGAAACGAGCACATTTTGAGAGGGGGAATAGGAATGACATGGAAATAGGAAAAAAATCTAGGAATCTTTTTCCAAAAATGAAAAACACCCAATTGAATTAAAGAAGGCCTAAAAGACATCACCATTGGTCACATGCTATGACTACCATTAACAACACCATGTAAACTTTAATGGATAGACGGATGGGCTTCACATAGGTAATCCACACAAATCAGATTTCTAGGAACCTACTATTCATGCTTTATGATGGATTAACAGAAGATCTTTTATTTTATCGAACCAGAAGGAAGAAAGTAACCATAAAATCTAACAGAAATAACTTAATAATAAAAACCAAACTAGCAACAGTATATCCAGTTTCTCTGTCATTACATCCCAATGATACATTCTATCACAGACAACTCTAAAAACCCATAAATTTTAAGAAATGCATATGATCATACCTCATTAATAGCTAGCATCTGACCGTTGCTCTTCTTCACCTTCTTTAGCTTCCTCAAGTAGTACCTTTTTCAGTCAAATCAAAAACAACAATCATTCCTTACACACACACACATACACATACACATACACACTCCGTATCTTCCATTTTATATGACATTATTACTAGTTATGAACTATTACTCCCTCCGTCCCAATTTATACTTTTGTTTTTAGTCTGTCCCAAGGAGAATCACATACTTATTTTAAAACAACTTAAACTTCCTACCTTATAAGAAGATAATTTATAGCAACAGAAATGTCTATGTTTTTTTCCAGGCGTCAACTTTGAAAGTATTTATTTACTTCCGTGCCCAGTCAAACACCGCCAGATAAATTTGGACAAAGGAGTACTATTTTGGGCGAGGGGACGATCTTATCATACATTTTGTTAGAAAATTCACACACACATATATATATAACAACAATTAATAAGGGATAGAGAGAGAAGTGAATACCAAAACTTGGACTTGGCACGGACCTCGTTGGTAGCCCAGAGCTTCATACGGTAAATCTTAGGGTGCTCATCGTTTTCTGTCGGTAGAGCTCTACCTACAACCTGGTACTGATGGAACTACAAAACAACAATTATAACAACAAATCCCATTAATTTACTATTACAACAAGTTAATAAGAAAGGAAACATAATTGTGAATCTCTGATACTAACTTTGTATGTCACCATTTCTGGGTCTCTGTCTCTCCCGCTGCTTTGTCTTGTCTGAATATTTGGGAGGCGTCGTCAGTCGAGAAAAGTAAAGTGGAGAAAAACGCAGGGTTTTTATGTTTAAGGGCTCCCCTAGAAACCCTAGTCCTAACTCCTAAGGTTGCAAAATGGGCTGTTTAGACTAGAAAGACCCATATTCTTTTTATTGGGCTTTAATGGAAAGGGTTCTTCCGGCCCAAAAGAATGGTTTTCATAATATTGACACAAAAGGGACTTTGTGGGATTGGTCTTGAAATTTTATCCCCAAAATTGATAACATTGTCGTTTAATGAAATAAAACTAAAAACGGAAAAGGGCCAAATATATTTCTCTACTTTCAAATATGTTTAATTGTACCATTCGTTATACTATTAGGTCATACATACCCCTACCGTTATATTATTGAGTTATCTATACCTTTACTATCATACTTTGAAACAAAAATACCCTTATTTTGGACGGATGCCACGTGTCAGCACCATATAAAAACGATCTCATTTCCTTTTTTTTACCCGACCCATTTTTAAAAATGCCACAACCCACCCATATTTCATTTTTTCCAATTTTTCTTTATAAAAAAACAAAAATATTATGTTAAATTTTTTTTTCTGCTTTTTACAAATTTATTTTTTCCAGTAATAAATAATCTTTTTATTTTTAAAACTAAAAAAATGAAAAAAATTTGTTAAAAATAACATTCAGTTTTTAAAAAACAAAAATATTTTGTTAAACAACAAAATTATTTTTTTCTGCTTTTGTAAAGAAACAAATTCAGTTTATAAAAAAAAATCAGTTTTTACAAATTTTCTGTTTAAAATTTTTTTTTCAGTTAAAAAAATTTTCAGTTTAGAAAATATTACGTTAAAATTTTCAGTTTTTTCAGTTAAAAAATTTTCATTTTAAAAACACTGGAAAAAAAATTTGTAAAAACAGAACAAAAAAATTTAACTTAATATTTTTGTTTTTCTAAACTGAATTTTTTTAATAAAAAAAAAGGAAAAAATGAAAATATTGGTCAGGTTTTGGTTTTTTTTAAAATGGGTCGGGTAAAAAAAAGGAAATGAGTCGTTTTAATCTGGTGCTGACACGTGGCACTCCGTCCAAAATAAGGGTATTTTTGTTTCAAAGTATGATAGCAAGGGTATAGATAACCCAATACTATAACGGTAGGAGTATGGATAACCCAATAATACAACGAAGGGTACAAGTAAATCATATTTGAAAGTAGAGGGGTATATTTGGCCCTTTTCCGAACTAAAATACCCTAAGGTTGAGCCATAACGTCGCAGCAAGAGCAACTAAAATGGGTAAACTGTGCTATGCACAAGTTATGACAAAATTGTAGGACTTTATATTATATTCAACCTTGCTATCTTGTTGTATAATACATGCTCTACTAAATTGTCATAATTTTGAAACTACAAATAAAGAAGATAAAGTATATACTATATTTTAAAAGGGTAGCAAGCAAGTTATTAGAAAACGGTAGGACTTCTTGCTTTGTTCAACTTTTTTTTTTGGCTAGGAAAGATAAAACTTACATTTAACTATAATGAAAGTTGCGTAAAAAGAAGGTTGTTGCTCAGATCGCACCATAGTACCATTATGATACTCCCTCCGGTCCAAAAGATGTTTTCACACATATTAAGAAAGTCGTTTTTTAGCATTAATTAGCAATATAATTGACTATTTTAACCTTACTATCTTACATAGACACTCCTAACACATATTCTAATACTATTTACTCCAAGGACAATGTAGGAAAAACATCATCAAGTCATTCTTGAAATCCCAAAAAATCACTTATTTTGAATCACAAAAAAAAGTCAAAACATCACTTATTTTGGACCGGAGGGAGTAACAATTACTACAAACACCTAAAGTGGAGTTTGGGTCCCTATTGAGATTAGTACAAAAACTTGAATTGCTGGGATGAACTTGATGTGTAGAACCAGTTGTCAAAAGAGTAGACACAATAGCAAAGGCAGTGCCCGACGGGTGAACAAAACTTGATGATGTAGTTTGACAGTCCGATGCAGGCAGGCCATGCGAGAGTTGGAACTGATTTGAAAGTAGTCATTCGACCTAGGCTAGCTATCTTGTTTAAGAACTACAAACTTTGTTGGATTGTCATGATTTCAAGTTTTCACTTATTCTATTTACTCCAATTTCATTTACTCAACCAGATTGTCGTACAAACTCTACCCGTTTGTCATGATTTTTAATTTTCACTAATGGCATCTCTTTAAACTTCTATAAGCATATATCTGGAAGGCGTGTTATTTGGCTCACCTAATAAAATACGCGGGTGTTATTTTGACAACAAAATTTAAACTGAAGATATTAAAGACCAGGAAGGCGCGGGCCATGCCACATTAATAAATGATAGGAGCCTAAGCAAAATTCGCGAAAAATTTATTAATGGCCATTTTTACACATGATCAATCAAATTTAGCCTTATAATGAAAGGTCAACTATATTTAGCCACTAAGTTAGCACGCAAATAATTTGTTGACTAAAATACCCCTACTATCTTTATAAAATTTACATAACTTGACCTCATATTCCGTTTTAGCAGAATCTTGCGGCATCAATCTACAGATCGAAGTAAGCTCTCTCAACTATTTTTCTAATTATTTGAATTTTCTGGTTTAGTCTTGGTATTCTTCTATGATCACAGACTTCAATGTGATAATCTACGATTCTTTTCATTTGCAATTCAAATCAGAAAATTCAAAAAATCAGTAAAATAACATAGTGAAGTAAGCTCTCATTTGTTCTTCCGATTCTTCGAATTTTCTGGTTTGATCTCAATGCTTTCATCTGTGCTAGTCTCGAATCTGTGCGTAACTAATAAAATCTACATTTTTATTGTATTATTATAAATCTTATTTGAAAAACTACATATTTTTCAGCATTTAGTATTGGAGGTATACTAGAATATCTAGATTATGCATAAATTATACTAGAAGTATATGTGATTACACATCTAAAAATTTTATGATGCGACTAGTGTTAAATGCTATAGTACTTGAGGTATCTTTAATTCAAAACCACACGAAAAATAACATAAAATCGAACAGAACAACAATTCCAGTATAATATGTTGGACTTTTCTCAATTAATATTTAAAATTCAGAAACTTCCAGCTAATTGTAATGGAAGTATCTGTGATTCAAATAAGAAGAACACATCTAATTTTTTAAAGTTCCTCAAATGTTGTGAATAAAATGCTAAACTTTTATGATTACATATGTGAAAGATTCAAAATCTGCAGCATATAATATTGGAGAGATCTTTAACTAAAAACCCAAAAAAAATAATACATAAAATGATACAAAAAATATCCCAGTATAATGTGCTGGAGTTTTCTTAAATAATATCAAAAACTCAAATTCTTCGAGCTTATTACACTGGCGGTATTTGTGATTCAAATAAGAAGAACACATCTAACTTTTTAAGGTTCTCCTAATTTCTTGAATAAAATGCTAGACTTTTATGATTATATATGTGAAAATTATAAAGTTTGCAGTATATAATAATGGATGAATCTTTAATTAAAAATCAAAAAAATAATACATAAAATGGTACAAAAGATAACCCCAGTATAATATGCTGGAGTTATCTTAATTAATATCAAAAACTCAAATTCTTCCACTTATTATACTTGAGATATTTGTGATTCAACTAGAAAGAACACATCTAACTTTATAAAGTTATCCTAATTTCTTGAATAAAACGCTACACTTTTATGATTATATATCCGAAAACTATAAAGTCTGCAACATATAATAGCGGAGAGATCTTTAATAAATCAAAAATAATACATAATACGGTACAAAAGATAACCCTAGTATAATATGTTGGGCTTATCGTAGTAGATATCAAAAACTCATATTCTTTTCGCTTATTATACTGGGGTTATATTTTGTACCAGTATAATCCTAATATCTAATTATTTGTGTACGTTAAATACATGACGCATACAAATTACTTGATTATCACTTTCGATGGCAAATGGACACCATATTACAAGTATTTAGATCAGAAAACAAATATTTTGCTTATAAATGATGGAACTTCATTTGAAGAACTCATGAATAGATTTTTCAAGTTATGGAGTTCGACGGGAATAAGTTTGAAGCAACCATATGGATAAATATCAATCTAGCTACTGGCAAAAGAATACAAGTGACAAAATATGAAGAACTTACTTCATGTATGATGCTTTTAGAAAGAGATCCATACTACAAAGGTTTCAAATTTGTTGTTGAGATATCAGAAATACTTTTTGAAACTTCATTACAGAACAACAACAAGAAGGTAATACAATTATGGAGATTGACAATCAACAATTGTTGAAGAGAAGCACTTATGTTCCAGAAGAGCAACTGAAGGTGATTTTTCAAATACCAGAAAAGCAAGACATGTCGATTGCTATAGAAGATCAACACATTGAAACACTAGATACAATTGAAGGAAGGAAAAAAAAAAAAAGCAAAACGAAAGGCAAAAGAATCACCATCAATAATACTAAAGAAAAATGCATTATTAGATGATGTAAAAATGGGGTCTGTTTTTCAAGACAAAAATGTTATGATTAGATGTTTTCGCTTAGTAGCTATAAAGGAGCACTTTGAGTTTTATGTTGGTAGATCAAGTAACACGAGATACTCTTTTGTATATACTAATGAAAAGTGTGGTTGGACTGTTCAAACTTCAAGAATTAAGGAATCAACACTTTATAAAATAGTTAAATTTTAGAGAACACTTGAATGCTCAGTTTACATTAGAAAGTCACATCAAAGACAAGCGACTTCAAATGTGATTAGAGATGATATGATTGACAACTTAAGAGACATAGCTACTAAAGTTAAGCCTAAGTTTGTCATTTCAGAAATGAAAATAGCACATGAAATAGATGTTGGTTATAGAAAAACATGACATACTATTTCAAAAAGGAATATCTATTATGACCCAAAAGGTCATCTCTTATTTTAGAATTCGAATATGGGCTTCGAGGCCTTGAAAATCTTCTTTTCCTTCTCCTCGATTTGTGCGCACAGTCCGAGAATATTTCTGGAAAGCCTTTGTGTGAAATTTAAGAAAATATCGATATTTGCATGTAAAATTGATTAAAGTTGACTTCGATCAATATTTTTTGTAAACAGACTTGGACCCGTGATTTGACAGCCCCGTAGGGTCCGTAGTAAAATATAGGACTTAGGCGTATACCCGAAATCAAATTTTGAGATCCCTTGCCCGAGAAATAAATTTTTGAAGAAAAGTGTTGGCTGGAAAATATAAGAATTTTTAGAAATAGAATAGTGTGTGATCTCATTGGTATCAGGTCCATATATTAGTTTCGGAGCCCGATATAGGTATGTTATAGTATTAATACCTTATCTGTGAAATTTGGTGAAAAAAGGAAGTAGGGGTGCGCATTCGAAATGGTTTATCGATAAATCGAATCGATTATTTGTTATCAGTTCATCGATATCGATTTATCAATTTCGATTTTGATTTCAAATTTTTCCATATTGAGTTA
The DNA here is from genome assembly GCA_032618575.1 of Nicotiana noctiflora. Lineage (NCBI taxonomy): Eukaryota > Viridiplantae > Streptophyta > Magnoliopsida > Solanales > Solanaceae > Nicotiana > Nicotiana noctiflora. Next base: position 24,057 of record JASVEL010001118.1, read on the forward strand.
TCACTTTCAATTTTAATTTTGTCCTCTCCGTTTATCAGTTTATCGATAAACCGATAAGAAATACAAAAAAAAAATTAAAATATTTAACCTTTATTCTATAATACCCTTTCCTTTACTCTAAGCCCCTAACCCTATTATTTCATCCACCACATTTAAGGAATGATTATATTTAAAGCTCAAGGGAATGTAGTTCAAATTAATGGAAAATAGAATTAACCGCGATGATGTTTTTATTTTTTATACTGTTGGAGTGTTGGTGGCATACATTTGGTCCCTTACTTTAGTTTCGTTGCATGTGCTTGTTGACGGAATTTTTATGTTATAAACGGTGTTCGTCTTATTTTAGCTTCTTTTGTCCATAATAGTTAGGCGTGTTTATAGCAATATACTTTCCGTGGAATCCCGCAGATTTTCTTATTGGTGTAATCGATAACCGAATTGATGTCACGACCCGAATTTCCCACGATCGGGAGTCGTGATGACGCCTACTATCGGAGTTAGGCAAGCCAAGCATTAAAATATTTTTCCACAACAACAACAACAACAACAACAACAATAATAATAATAATAATAATAATAATAATAATAATAATAATAGTAATAATAATAATAATAATAATAATAATAATAATAATAATAATAATAATAATAATAATAATGAGTCATTTAAATAAAAATGGAAGTCTTTAAAACATAGATAACTGAAAATCCAAAATCCGGAAGTTTAATATTTATCTACCCAAAACTATTTTCGCTATCTCACGAACTACTAAAGAGTGCTACAAACAAGTCTAAATAAAAATACAATAAATGTCTGTCTCGGTACAATGAAAACAAACTGAAAACATAGAAAGGGACTCAGGTGCGTTAGTGCTGGTATGATCGCATCCTTTTATTTCACAAATAATACTGCACATCCTAAGGAGAAACACTAGGCCTGATAAAACCCTTCTCTAGCAAATTTTGCAACTGATCCTTTTATCTCCTTCAACTGTGGCGCACCCCAAGGAGAACCTTAATTCTTCTTCTTTGCTTTTCTTTAAAAATTCTAAATTAAACCCTATCTAATTTGTAAAATTAATTTTATTTATCTATTTTCTAACAACTAACTAATCTTCCAATTTTAACAAATGTATATAAAATTTAAAAAATATTTTGTTTGTTTTTATTTATTTATTAATTCTAAACAATTAAGAATAATTAATTCCTAAAATATAATTAAACCTAAAATGCCATAAAATTAAAATTTGACAACTTTTCTATGATTTTAAGATACTAAATATGCTCAAAAAATGCAACTAAATGCAAACGCTAATTAATAAGAAATTCGTAGAAAATTTGTGAAATTTAAAAAGATTAGGAAAATTAATTTTTCTGGATTTTGTAGGATTATTTTAATCGGGAAAAATTACGTGCTCACAACAAGATACAAAAATTTGTCGCTTCAGGTGGTTATGATTTCTTACAAACTCTATTAGAGTTATAATCAAAATGTATTGTCTTTGTTTTTATTTAAAATCAAATCATAGAATTACAAGAATATAAAAGAGAAAAATAAGGTAAAGATACTTACCTTAAAGCCAACTTTATTCTCAAAGGAAGTTCATGGAATAATTGACAATCATTATGCTCGATATTATGTTCCAAAGCCCGATGACCAAAACAGATGCCTAGTATAGGAATATCAATACATTCACGCACGAGCCTCACTCAAATTCCTATATTTTCTCTCCATGGGTGATTTAATTTCTCAAACACTAGACAACTAATTAATAGTATATCCATAAATTAAAACAACCCACATCAAATCAAGTGGTTAGAGTCTTGTGCTGATAACGTATTATAAGACAATAAAAGAAGAAGAGGAATATTGGAGAGAAAAATAGAGAGAGAATTCTTATTGGTTTGAGATAAATTACAATAGAATAGAACCCTCTATTTATAGAAAAAAATTTCCTTTAGCCACCAATTATAACAAATCCTAAAATATCTCTAAAATATAGATATTTACCTTAAATATAATTTTATTTATAAAAAGATTTAGTTTCCCTCTCTTCTTCATTATTTGTATTTCCCTAAATTCTTACTTGAACGGTGGACAATGTCCCATTTATAATCAATATTTTTGATTTGATTACCTAAAATTAGGCCTTAACTATGGTTAAGATATTTACTTCTACAAACTTCATCTGCGAAAAAGTTATCCTAAAAATTTGGCAACACCAAAAATTCGGCACTTTAAAATCGTACCATGGAAATTAAAGTTGTAGATTGTTGTTAGAGCAAAATTCAACAAAAACAGAACACGAAGAAATTGAATTTAAGAGTAGGAAAAAAAGAAAGCAAGACATTGGAGCTTCGTTTTTGCCAAAAATAAAGTGACTATTAGTTCTTTCTTAATCCATTTTCAATTTCTTAAACCTCAAAAACTTGTTATGTGTGTGGCAATTGTGAAGTACTCAATCGTGTACAATGTGTTTGCGAAAATTTCCAAGTGAACTTTTGAGGTGTGTGGAGTTATCACGACCCGGATTTCCCATCATCGGGAGTCATGATGGTGCCTACTAATGGAAGCTAGGCAAGCCGAATGTTACTTACATTTTTCATTAGTTACCATTCTCTTCTTAAGACTTTAAATTAAATCATATAATTACAGCGGAATAATTAAACTTAGCGGTAGACTTAGTCAATTTTATCAAATATGATACAAAGATCCAAACATGATACACTACTCAAGACTGATGTCACAATACTCACGAACTTCTAAAAATAATACACACAATTGTCTGAAAGAAATATAAGCTGTTTATCTCGAATACATGAGATAACAGAATGAAATACATAGATAGAAGAGACAACGGGTCCTGCGGTGTCACGACCCTAGTTCACCAATTGTGAACATGTCGTGATGGCACTCAGTCCCCACGACTAGGTAAGCCTAACACGTTGCGGAATATACAAGTTATAAACACTTAAATAAGAAACAACGGAAAAATAGCATAAAAGATATGTAATTCGTGCCGCTTGGCACATACATCCGTCACACAATAAATAAAACACTACCAAGATCCGGAACCCCACGGTAACACGGACTAAAAGAAAAATACAATTGTGGCTCGATGTGTAAAGAGTATCTAACAACGAAATGAAGAAAAACATCTACTAATACTATCAGAATAGAAGGAGGGCCTCCGGATCCGAGTACGTAGCAGATCATACCTCGAGGTCTCCAAATGTACTGCTGAATTACCTAGTATGGGCATGTCCTGATGTACCTGGATCCGCACAACAAAAGTGTGCGGAAGAGTAGCATGAGTACACCATGGCGATACTCAGTAAGTGCCAAGCCTAACCTCGATGGAGTAGTGACGAGGAAGGTCAGGGCCCTACTGAGAAACAATAATAATACGATGATAACAAAATAAACAGTTTAAAAGATAATAACAATAATTTCCGAAATAACAATCATAAGATGATTACCGCAAACGTCTACAATTAAGCTAACAACAAATAACCAACTCAAATAAACAAATCCAGGATCTGTGGGAATTGAACCCACAGTCCCATTCTCAGTACCTCTGGGTCTCCGGGAATCGAACCTGCAGCCCATGTCTCAATAATATCTCAATAACTCAGGATCTCCGGGAATCGAACCCGCAGTCCCTACCAATAAGTCAGGATCTCGGGAATCGAACCCGTAGTCCACATTTCAATAATCTCAGGATCTCGGGAATCGAACCCGTAGTCCGTATTTCAATAATCTCGGGATCTCGGGAATCGAACCCGTAGTCCATATTTCAATAATATCGGGATCTCGGGAATCGAACCCGTAGTCCATATTTCAATAATCTCGGGATCTCGGGAATCGAACCCGTAGTCCACATTTCAATAATCTCGGGATCTCGGGAATCGAACCCGTAGTCCATATTTCAATAATCTCGGGATCTCGGGAATCGAACCCGTAGTCCATATTTCAAAAATCTCAGGATCTCGGGAATCGAACCCGTAGTCCATAACCACAACAAGTAAAGGAATACACAGAGAGAAGTATAATATGCTTAACGATAACTTCGCCGATGAACAGCGCCAGCGATTACCAAGAAAACTCAAGTAAGTCAATTAAGCAACTAGACAGTTAGATTCTATCTAATCATGCTTTTCTAACTACTACGGGTAGGAATATCGAATTTAACAACTAAGAACAGGAATATCACTCATTGAACATTTTGAGTAAAGTGTGTGTTCAACAACCAGCGCATGTACACGCCCGTCACCTCGCGTACAAGGCATTTAAAGTATCACGATAATATCCTAGGGGTGAAAGTCCCCCACACGAAGTTAGACAAGCCACTTAACTCAATTCCGGTACAAAAACCGCTATGAAACAACTCTCTTGCCGTGAATGTCGGCCTCCACAAGTGTAGAATCTGATAAAAATCAATAGAATCACATCAAAATAGGCTAATTGGGCATTACCCAATCAAAATAACTCAAAATACACCAAAATCCACAAGTTGCCAAAACCTGACTTTCGGTACGCTTATCGAAAAATCACGAAAGTTATATTTTCGGAACCCTTGTCTCAATACGAGTCTAAGCATATAAAGTTTATCAAATTCGGACTCCATTGCCCACTCAAAACCTTGATTTTTTAAAGTTCAAGCCTAGGGTGAAAACCCCCATAAAACACCCCAAATTCCTCCATTTTCATGAGATAATTGCATAATATTGTCAACAATAATCATAATTTGAGTCCATAGTTGATTACCTGAAGAAACCCCTTGAATCTCCCTTCAAAATCGCCCAAATCGCCCCTTAAGCCGAGCCCTCAAAGTTTGGAAATGTTTCTGAAATTTCTAACTTCTGATATAATTAACTCTCTGCGATTTCCGCTTCTGCGGACAAAATTCCGCTTCTGAGGATCCGCTTCCGCGACATTTTGTCGCTTTTGCGAAGCCTAGGCATGGCTGGCCCAATCCGCTTCTACGAGAAAAGGACCGCTTCCGCGCGTCCGCTTCCGCGATTGGACAACCGCTCCTGCGAGCCTTCCCGCTTCTGCGATCAGTGGTCCGCTTCTGCGGACTCGCTTAAGCGGATTTCCCCTCCGCTCCTGCGGTTCTCACTCCCCGACCCAAGGTCGCTTCTGCGATGAGTCTTCCGCACCCGCGACTCCGCCTCAGCGGAAGAGGATCCGCCTCTGCGAACCCAGGCGCTCCTGCGCCCCAAGTTCCGCTCCTGCGGACTCGCCTCTGCGGTCCCGTTTCCGCAGGGGCGAAAACGACAGAACAGAAGGCCCAACCTGTAATTTTCCATGTTTTCTTCTCGTTTACCCATCCGAAACCACCCCGAGGCCCCGGGACCTCATCCAAACACACCAACACATCCTAATACCTTATTCGAACTTGTTCCAATCCTCAAAACACGTCTAACAACATCAAAACCCATAATTCACATCGAATTCAAGCCTAAATTTCTTAAAACTCTATGAATTACACATTCGATCTAAAACCCGACCAAACGACTTCCGTATGACCTGAAAATTTGCGGACATATCCAAAATCACATAACGAAGCTACAGAAATTGTCGGAATTCCATTCCGACCCCCGGATCAAAATCTCACCTATCGTTCGGATTCGCCAAAATTTCAACCTTCGGCATTTCAAGCCTAATTGAGCTACGGACCTCCAAAATACATTCCGAACGCGCTCCCGACCCCGAAATCACCTAACGGAGCTAATGGAACCATCGGATTTCCGTTCCGAGATCGTCTTAACACTGTTCCGGCTACGGGCCATTTTCTAGCTTCAAAGCTCTTATTTAGGGACTAAGTGTCCCAAAATGCTCAAATTTTCAGAACCGACTCTCCCGGCAACCCAAAAATGGTAGAAATGAACTTAGGGGAACAGTTAAGTTAGGGATTGGGGCATAATTTTCTAAAACGACCGGTCGGGTCGTTACATCTTCCCAAACTTAAAGATTCGTTCGTCCTCGAACGAGCATAGAAAACATACCTGGAGTAGTGAAAAGATGAGGGTACTGGCTGTGCATATCCTGCTCGGTCTCCCAAGTCGCCTCCTCGACCGGCTGGCCCCGCCACTGAACCTTTACCGAAGCGATGTTCTTTGACCTTAGCTTCCTGACTTGCCTGTCTAGAACGGCTACTGGCTCCTCAACATAAGAAAGATCCTTGTCTAGCTGAACAGATGTGAAATCCAACACGTGCGACGGGTCACCGTGGTATCTCCGGAGCATGGAGACATGAAATACGGGGTGAACTCCGGCTAGGCTGGGAGGTAAGGCCAACTCATAAGCAACCTCCCCAACACGCCTCAAAATCTCAAAAGGGCCAATAAATCTAGGACTCAGCTTTCCTTTCTTCCCAAACCTCATAACGCCCTTCATGGGCGAGACTCGAAGTAGAACCCGCTCACCAACCATAAAAGCCACGTCGCGAACCTTCTTATCCGCGTAACTCTTCTGTCTAGACTGAGCTGCACGAAGTCTGTCCTGAATCACCTTGACCTCTTCCATAGCCTCCTGAACCATATCAGTACCTAGCAACCTGGCCTCGCCGGCTCAAACCAACCTACGGGAGACCTGCACCTCCTACCATATAGGGCCTCGTACGGTGCCATCTGAATACTAGACTGGTAGCTGTTGTTATAAGCAAACTCCGCCAGTGGCAAGAAGTGATCCCATGAACCTCCAAACTCAATCCTATTCTCTCAAGCTAGGATAGAACAAACACTTACCTCGAATGTTTACGAACAATTCAATCCGTGGCAACGCCTTTTCCTTTCAAATTTGGCTCCAATCCAACCGTATCTATACACAATTAATTTAATATCATCAATTCTACTTAACTAACTAGTTCATATAGCTAAATATGATTTTTACAACATTTTGCCCGGAATAGTAAAAATCGACCCCGGGCCCAAATAATCGAAACTCGAGTTTTGAACCAAAATAAATTCATCCAATCATCAATGAGTTCAATTATACAATTTGTTCTTAAGTTCGACCCCAAAACGAGGTCTAGATCGCAAATTCTTTGAAAACCCTTACTATACTCAATTCTCTAGTTTTTCTACCCATTTACACCTATTTAGGCTTAGGAATTCAAATGATATTGATGGAAAATGAAGAAAACGAGTCAAGAATGACTTACCCAAGAAGTTTGATGAAAAATTGCTCAAAAATCGCCCAAGGAGCTGTGGAGAAAAGAGTATTTGAGAAATGGGATTTTTATCCCGTTTCTATTATGTTTTCAGACTTAAATTCACTCGGCATCAATTTTTTCATCGCATTCGCGACACCCCAGTCGCGTTCGCGATGAAGGAAAAACGACAGGCATCGCGTTCACGTTGGGCGAGTCGCGAACGCGAAGGGAAAAATTCTGAGACTTCTGTTTTGGCCTACGCGAATGCGTGCTCAGCCACGCGAACGCGTAGAAGAAAAATGGCTGGCTTCAATTTACACTACACGAACGCGAGAAGGTCTCCGCGATCGTGATGGAGGAACAAAGTGTTCATCGCGAACGCAACGAGTAGGACGCGAACGCGATGAAGAAATGTCTGCTGCAGATTTTCTGCAATTTTTTCTAAGTTAAAAGTCATCCCGACGCCCATCCGAAACTCACCCAAGCCCTCGGGGATTCAAACCAATCATGTATACTGACTCAAAAACATCATACGAACTTGCTCGCGCGATCAAATTGCCAAAATAACATCAAAATCAATGAATTGAGCCTAAAAACTCAAGAATTCTTTCAAAATTTCATAACTTTCAAAATTTCCAATTTAAGGCCGAAACACGTCAAATGACGTTCGTTTTCAACCAAACTTTACAGGAAGCGCTTAACCAACATATATGACCTGTACCAGGCGTCGGAACCAAAATACGAGCCCGATATCATTACTTTTAATCAAATTTCAGTTTCATTTTCCTTAAACATTTTCAGAAATAATTTAACAGAAAAATTCTTTTACCGGGGTTCTAGACCTCAGATTTCAATTTCGGGCACACGCCCAAGTTCCATATTTTTCTACGGATTTTCTAGGACCGTCAAATCACGGGTCCGGGTCCTTTTACCATAAATGTTGACCAAAGTCAACTATATCAATATTAATATCAAAATTCTTCAAATTTTCCACATATTTCATATGTTTCAACATAAAAATTTCCAGCTTCGTGCCTGGACCGCGCATGCAAATCGAGGCAATTATAAATGAGGTTTTTTGGACCTCAGAAGCTCGAAATGATTAATAAAACAAGTGATGACCCTTTGGGTCATCACATTGTCCACCTCTAAAACAAATGTTCGTCCTCGAACGAACAAAAGAAAGACGTACCCGAGTCATGGAATAGATGAGTATATCGGCTCCGCATGTCAGACTCGAACTCCCGGGTCGATGCCTCAGGAGGTTGACCACTCCACTGAACTCGCACAGAAGGAAAACTCTTCAACCTCAACTGTCGAACCTGTCGATCTTGAATAGCTATCGGCTCCTCCTCATAGGACAGATCTTTGTCCAATTGGACAGTGCTGAAATCTAACACGTGCGATGGGTCGCCGTGATATTTTCGGAGCATGGACACATGACACACTGGATGTATAACTGATAAGCTAGGTGGCAAGGCAAGTTTATATGCCACCTCTCCCACACGATCAAGAATCTCGAATGGGCCAATAAACCTAGGGCTAAGTTTGCCCTTCTTTCCAAATCTCATCACGCCCTTCATAGGCGAAACTCGGAGCAATACCCGCTCTCCAACCATGAAAGCTATATTTCGAACCTTGCGATCGGCATAGCTCTTTTGCCTAGACTGAGCTGTGCGAAGCCTATCTTGAATAATCTTGACCTTATCTAAGGCCTCCTGAACTAGATCCGTACCCAATAACCAAGCTTCTCCCGGTTCAAACCATCCAACCGGAGAACGACACCACATACCATACAAGGCTTCATAAGGAGCCATCCGGATGCTCGATTGATAACTATTATTATAAGCAAACTCTGCCAAAGACAGGAATTGATCCCACGAACCTCCAAAATCAATAACACACGCCCGAAGCATATCTTCCAGTATCTGAATAGTCCTCTGGAACTGACCATCCGTCTGGGGATGAAAGGATGTACTTAGCTGAACTTGCGTGCCCAACTCTCGTTGAACCGCCTTCCAGAAATGTGAGGTAAACTGTGCACCTAGATCTGAAATAATAGAGATACGCACACCATGAAGGCGAACAATCTCCCTGATATAAATCCCAGCTAACCTCTCGGATGAATAAGTAGTGGCAATAGGAATAAAATGAGCTGACTTGGTCAGCCTATCAACAATCACCCAAACAACATCAAACTTCTTCCGAGTCATAGGAAGTCCAAAAATGAAGTCCATCGTAATTCGCTCCCACTTCCATTCAGGAAGTTCAATTCTCTGAAATAAACTGCCAGGTCTCTGATGTTCATACTTAACCTGCTGACAATTAAGACATAGTGCCATATATGCCACAATATCCTTTTTTCATTCTGCGCCACCAATAGTGTTGCCGCAAATCTTGATACATTTTTGCTGCGCCTGGATGAATAGAATACCGCGAACTGTGTGCTTCTTCTAGAATCAACTCTCTAAGCCCATCAACATTTGGCACACAAATGCGTCCTTGCATCCTTAGGATCCCATCAGTATCTAAGGTGACCTGTTTAGCACCTCCTCGCTGAACCGTGTCTCTAAGGTCACATAAATAAGAATCATTATATTGTTGATCGTGGATACGCTCCAATAATGAAGTGCGAGTGATCGTACAAGCTAGTTCTCGACTAGGCTCAGAAATATCCAACCTCACAAATCGGTTGGCCAAGAACTGAACATCCAAAGCAAGTGGCCTCTGATTGACTGCCCATACTGGCTGACTTCCTACTCAAAGCGTCGGCCACCACGTTTACTTTTCCCGGATGATATAAAATGGTAACATCATAATCTTTTAGAAATTCTAGCCACCTTCTCTGTCTCAAATTTAACTCTTTTTGTTTAAACAAATACTAAAAACTCTTATGATCGGTGTATACTTCACATGCGACACTATACAAATAATGCCTCCAGATCTTCAATGCGTGAATAATCGCTGCCAATTCTAGATCATGCACTGGATAATTCTTTTCATGAATCTTCAACTGCCTCGAAGCATATGCAAAATCCTTTCCATCCTGCATTAACACTGCACCAAGCCCAATACGGGAAGCATCACAATAAATAGTATAAGGTCCCATACCTGTGGGTAAAACCAATACCGGTGTTGTAGTCAAGGTTGTTTTGAGCATTTGAAAGCTCACCTCACATTCATCTGACCATTCAAATTAAACATCTTTATGTGTCAATCTAATAAGTGGGGTTGCAATAGATGAAAACCCCTCCACGAATTGCCGATAATAAACCGATAATCCCAAGAAACTCTGAATCTCTGTGGCTGATGTCAGTCTAGGCTAGTTCTTGACTGCCTCAATCTTCTTCGGGTCAACCTGAATACCTACTGCCGTCACAATATGACCCAGGAATGCAACTGAACATAGCCAAAATTCACACTTTAAAAATTTTGCATATAGTTGGCTATCTTTCAGAGTCTGCAAGGCCACTCTAAGATGTTGCGCATGCTACTCCTGACTGCGGGAATATATTAATATGTCATCAATGAAGACTATTACAAACAAGTATAAATATGAACGGAACACCCGATTTATCAATTCCATTAAAGCCGCTGGAGCATTGTTAACCCAAAAGACATGACCAAAAATTCATAATGTCGGTAACGAGTGCGGAATGCTATCTTAGGGACATCAGATGCCCTAATCTTCAGCTGGTGATAGCCAGATCTCAAATCTATCTTCGCAAACACCTTGGCACCATGAAGCTGGTCAAATAAATCATCAATTCGCGGAAGCGGATATTTATTTTTGATAGTCACCTTGTTCAACTGCCGATAGTCAATGCACATTCTCGTCGAACCATCTTTCTTCTTTACAAATAATACTGGTGCACCCCACGGCGAAACACTGGGTCTAATGAAACTCTTTTCAAGTAAATCCTGCAACTTCTCCTTCAATTCTTTTAACTCTGGTGGAGCCATATGTCACACCTCCTTTTTTCACCGCACATACATAACGTAAAAACGTAAATGTAAAGGTGCCACTGTTTAATACTACACCCCGAGAAGGAATATAATAATAATCAGTGAAGGAGTTTTTCCACTTAAAGGACAGTCGGAACGAGATCAATTTATTTAATTATTCAGAGTCGTCACTTGGGAAAATAATGGTGTCCCAAGTCACCGGTTTAATCCCGAACCGAGGAAATTTATGACTCTGTAATACAGTCTGCGAAACTAGAAACCTGGATAAGGAATTCTGTTAACCCGGGAGAAGGTGTTAGGCACTCCCGGATTCCGTGGTTTTAGCACGGTCGCTCAACTGCAATTTTTTGCTTTTATCTGATTTCTTTATATATTTTAATTATGTGCTTTTAATGCTCCGCTTTTAATTTTAGAAGAATTGCAACGTCACGAAAACACATTTCGAGTCACACCGCAACCAGTACGCATGTGACTTTAATGTATTTCAGTTTCGCCGAGAGTAAGATTTGGGTCACATAAATGCGCACCTGTATTTAGGAAAGTAATATTATTAAACACGCGCCTAAAGCAACTACGCGTTTGCACTTTGCGAGTGTGACGACCCAAAGGGTTATCACTTATTTAATTAATCATTTCGAGCTTCTAAGGCCTTGAAAACCTCATTCTATGTTGCCTCGATTTACGTGCACGATCCGAGCATGTAGCGGAAAGATTTTGTGATAGAAAATATGAATTCTATGAGAAATTTGGATAAAAATGATATTAATATTGATATGGTTGACTTCGGTCAACATTTTTGGTAAACGGATCCGGACCGAGATTGGATGGTCCCGAGAGGTCCGTAGGAAAATATGGGACTTGGACATGCGTCCGGAGTCGAATTCCGAGGCCTAGAGCCCAAGTTATGAATTTTTATGTGAAATTGTTTTTGATGTAATTATTAAAGGAAATAAATTAATTGACCTTGGTATCGGGCTCATATTTTGGTTCCGACGCCCGGTACAAGTCTTAAATATTATATATGTGATTTCTGTAAAGTTTGGTGACATTTGGATGTCGTTTGAGATGTTTTGGACCTTGAGTTCCAAGTTAAGAAGGTTTGAAAATCAAAAGTATGAAAATCATGAGTTTGAGGCTTGATTTGATTAAAACGAAGTGATATTGTCGCACGAACAAGTCCATAATGTGTTTTTGAGGTTGTGTACATGTTTGGTTTGGAACCGGGGGGCTCGGGTAAAGATTTGATAGGCCGTTGGATGAAATTCTGAATTTTTGAACTGCTGGTTTTTCACCCGGCTGTTGGCTTCGCAATTGCGAAGAATTTCTCGCAATTGCGAAGGGGACAGTGTAAGGCAAGGCTCGCAAATGCGAACCTTGATCGCAAATGCGAAGCTAGCCTTGTTCGCAAATGCGAACAATTGTTCGCATTTGCGAAGGTCCCCAGTGCCTGCCTATGTTCGCAAATGCGAACAAGTGTTCGCAAATGCGAACATTCCCCATACTGCCTTGGTTCGCAAATGCGAACCGTTGTTCGTAAATGCGAACAATGCCTTATTCAGCCTGTGTTCGCAAATGCGAACCTTGGTTCGCAAATGCGAACACCCATTTGCCTGCCAGTGATCGCACTTAGCTTATTTTTCAAACTCCAGAAATTGGTCGGGGTTCGCAATTGCGAACCCATGTTCGCAAATGCGAACACAGAGACCTGAAAAACACGAATTTCAATCATTTCTTCACATTTTACAAAACCAAAACACCCATTTGCGATTCTTCAAGGATTTCTTCTTTATCAAAACGATTGTAAGTCACTTTTTACTTAATTCTTTCAATTCCTAACATCATTAAACATGTTTTTCATAAGAAATCAATGATTTTCATGGTAGAATTCTTGTTTTTGTTAGAAAATAGGGTTTTTCATAAATTGGGGAATTGGACCTCGAATTGAGGTCCGATTTTGAAACAAATCATATACATGAACTCGTGGGGGGATGGGTAACCGGATTTTGGTCCTAACCCCGAGTTCCGACCATGTGGGCCCGGGGTTGAAATTCACTATTTCGGGCAGAATGTTGTAAAAGTTGTATTTGGTTTTAAGAATTAGTTTGTTGAGTAGAATTGATGATATTAAATCAATTGTGTATAGATACGGTTGGATTGGAGCCAAGTTGAAAGAAAAGACATTTCCACGGATTGAATTGTTCATAAGCATTCGAGGTAAGTGTTTGTTCTATCCTAGCTTGAGGGAATAGGATTATGTGTTAAGTGTTATGTGATCGAGTGCGGTGTATGGGCTGTGGTGACGAGCATCCATACACTGGCGTCTAGTATGACCGTGAGTCGTTGAAAAATGATTATTTTGAGATATATTACGGATGAAATGTTATTGTTTTCCCTTGTTGGGACTTGTTGTGAAGATAATTATTGGTTGCCCTTGATGGGACGGTTTATGAATTACTGTTTCTTTCTTTGCCCTTAACTGTGATTGTTATTTGGGTGAGGAAGAGTGATAATGCACGAAGGGTGATGCCGTGCCATGTTTATTTATTTATGCGCGAAGGTTAATGCCGTGCCATGTTTATTTATTGATTATGCACGAAGGATCATGCCGTGCCCTGTTATTGAACCATGTACGAAGGATCATGCCGTACTATGGATGTGAGGATGAGAGTAAAAGCACGAAGGGTGATGCCGTGTACTTTATTTGTTTATTTGGTGAGGATGAGAGTAAAAGCACGAAGGGTGATGCCGTGCAATTGCTTGCTATTTCTTGAATTGATATTACTTGTGTTTACATTATACTTTGTTTTTCCTTGTGAAATTATTAACTGTGGTTAATTGTTGAATTCTTTAAGATATTCCTTATTGTGTTAATACTTGATTATTTCTTGTTAATTTGGTGGTACACATATAT